>CAUYLG010002976.1:0-32508 GCA_963573385.1 Cacajao melanocephalus
TAAACCCTTGCAAAATAAAAAAAAAATAAAAAAAAAAAAAAAAAAAAAAAAAAAACAGAACAGAAAAGTGAAGCAGACCTTCCCAAAGCTACCGCCGTTCAACTCTAAGAGATGGATGGAGTTCTTAGCTTGAGAGCAACCCCGAGTTAATCTTTGAATTGGGAAAAGAAGGGGTAAAACCAGCAAAAGATTATTAAAGTCCCAACTCGATGATCTTGTTAACTTCCAAAACAGGATTGGTGAGATGTTTCCTCTTTATTAATAACAATGGCTGGCGTGTGAGTGCTCGCTATGTGCCAGGCATTTCAGTATTCTACATGCATTAGCTCATTTTACCCAAATAGCAGCACCTGTAGGGAGTTTACTTCACCCAGCTTACAGATAAGGAATTGGAGGCAAAGAAAGGTGAAGTGACCTCAACAGGTGGTTGGCAGATGGTTTAGCCTCAGCAAGGCAGATGGAGTTCTAAGTTAGATAGCTGGTCTACCTCTCCAGCTCTATCATTCATATTTCCCCTTGTGTTTGAAACCCTCATCACCCTGAACCACTCCTAAGTGGTTTTTCCTGAGCTAGAAAGTGTTCAACTGCACCCCCGTGCTTACCTTTGCTCTCCTCTCAGTGAGCCACCTTCCGCCCCCAACCAACAGGAAATTTAACTCCATGAATGAATGAAAGTAAGCACATTATGAAAATTCATTACTTAAGACTCAAGAGTTGTTTTGATGGAAAATATCAAAGCATTCCTCCCTGCAAGCCATTCTTGCAATGTTGTTTCTTATCTCAAAGCCAGAATTCCCTATGTAGATTGCCTGGGGTTCTCTCTTCTCTGCTCTCCAGGACTCCTCCTCCTCCACATCCCTCCACACCCTCCTCATCCCTTCCCTCAGGCTCCAGCCTTCAGAAAGATCTGTCTACAGCGACCTTTGGCCACTGACAAAGAGGTTATCTAGAAGTTTGCAAACCTCTATTCAACAGCTATCCAACCCTTGGAAGGACTTTTTCAGAGGAAGAGGACAGACTTTGTCTTTCAAACCATTTTTATGGAAAACATTATTATAATAGTATTTAATAAAATCAAGAAACAACTGCATAAACCATTTTTACCATACCTAAAAGTAGCCACTGGGCTTGGTGATGGCACACCCCTATGAAACACACCTGGCCCAAGCCACCTGTCCTCAAGTCATTGGTTTGACACTGCACTGAGAAATGGGCATCCAGTAGTTTCAGTGACTTTTGATTTAAACCTATAGCATCTTCTCCATGTTTTCATAGAACTTTAAACACATCATTACAAAGAAGAGGACGACATGCAATGCCTTCACAAGAATAATGCATTAACTACCAGAGAGCCTTATAAACACTTAATAACAGACTTCTCAATTAACCAAAAAGATCTTGAATGATGTGTCAAAACTACCTTTTAGGCCAGGCACGGTGGTGGTTCACTCCTATAATCTCAGCACTTTGGGAGGCCAAGGTGGGTCGATCACAAGGTCAAGAGATGGAGACCATCCTGGCCAAAAGGGTGAAACCCTGTCTCTACTAAAAATATAAAAATTAGCTGGGTGTGGTGGTGTGCACCTGTAATCCCAGCTACTCAGGAGACTGAGGCAGGAGACTTGCTTGAAGCTGGGAGGCAGAGGTTGCAGACTGGCAAGAGTGAGACTCTGTCTCAAAAAAATCAAATAAGAAATATAAATAAAAATTTTAAAAACTACTTTCTAAGAATTGCATCTTGGGAGACCGAGGCGAGTAGATCACCTGACGTCAGGATTTTTTACAATAGCCTGGCCAACACGGCTAAACCCCATCTCTACTAAAAAATGCGCCTGTAATCACAGATACTTGGGAGGCTGAGGCAGGAGAATTGCCTGAACCCAGGAGGCGGAGGTTGCAGTGAGCCAGAGATCATACCACTGTACTCCAGCCTGGGGAATATAGAACTCGATCTCAAAAAAAAAAAAAAAAAAAGAAAGAAAAAGAAGAATTGTATAAATGCCTTTGGGTCATATGAAGTAGCATAGGTTACTTAAATGAGGTACACTGAAAAAGATACCTAGTGCAGCATTACTGATGGAGGTGATAAAATCATGCCTATTTTTAGATATTCTAAATATTTAGAGAGCAACTACTGTACTCTCAAGATACCCAGCTTAATACTGAGTATGCAATACAGGCTGAGCATCCCTAATCTAAAAATCCAAAATCTGAAATGCTCCAAAATCTTAAACTTTTTGAGTGCCGATGTGACCCCACAGATTATCCACGTGGGTGGCTGAGATCACCTTTTCTGATGGCTCAATGTATGCAACCTCTGTTTTATAAACAAAATTATTTAAAATGTTGTATAAAATTACCTTCAGACTATGTGCCTAAGATGTATATGAAAATTTCGGGTTTAAATGTGTGCCAGAGCCCCCCAAAAATCTCATTATGGATATGCAAATATCCCAAAATCCAAGAAAATCCAAAATCCAAATTACTTGCAGTCCCAAGCATTTAGGAAAAGGGGTATTCAGCCTGCATTTTAAAATTTTAGGGGCCAGGCAGTGGCTCATGCCTGTAATCCCAACACACTGGGAGGCCGAGGAAGACTGTTTGAGCTCAGAAATTTGAGACCAGTTTGGGCAACATAGTAGGATCTTGTTTCTACAAAACATAGAAAAATTAGCTGGGCATGGAAGCACATGTTTGTCTCAGCTACTTGAGAGGCTGAGGCAGGAGGATTTGATTGTTCCAGTAGGTGGAGGCTGCAGTGACCATGATTGTGCCACTGCATTCAGCCTGGATGAAAGAGCATGACCCTGTCTCAAAAAAAAAAAAAAAAAAAAAAAAAACTTAATATATGGCTCAGCCCTCTAGAACTTCCATTCTATTATAAGAGGCAGACACTAAAACAATTACGTTGTGTATTTTTTCCAGCAGTTCAGACAATATTCTCCCCTAAATAACAAAAGGAAACAGTGAAACAACATGCAGACATTTTGCATGTTTAGGATACTTTTAATAATAATGGAAAACATTATTATAATAGTATTTAATAAAATCAAGAAACAACTGCATAAAACATATAATCTCATCCTTTTTTTTTTTAAGAAAAAGTATAGAAGGAAGAAAAAAGAAAAAATGTTTAGAAGGAAGTTGGTTTTTTTTGAGACAGAGTCTTGCTCTGTCACCCAAGCTAGAGAGCAGTGGCTCAATCTCAGCTCACTGCAACCTCTGCTTCCTTGGTTCAAGCGATTCTCCTGCCTCAGCCTCTGCAGCAGCTGGGATTACAAGAGTCTGCCATCATGCCCAGCTAATTTTTGTATTTTAAGTAGAAATGAGGTTTTACCACATTTGCCAGGCTGGTCTTGAACTCCTGATCTCAGGTGATCCACCCACCTCAGCCTCACAAAATGCTGGGATTACAGGCATGAGCCACCGTGCCCAGAGAAGGATGTCTTAATGGTTGTAAAATCCTTCTGTAAGAATGAATTACTGGGAATGGTTAAAAAGAATAATAAAAGGAACCTCTCTGACCATAGGAAACATATTTCTAAGCTACAAAAATTAATTCAATGAGGAATTCGGCAAGAACATCAGTGGTACGGGAAAAGTAGCTATACAAGGACCACTTCAGAATTTTTTTTTTTTATTACTATACTTAAGTTCTGGGATACATGTGCAGAACATCCAGGTTTGTTAATGTAGGTATACATGTGCCACGGTGGTTTACTGCACCCTTCAATGCATTATCTACATTAGGTATTTCTCCTAATGCTATGCCCCTCCCCTTGCCCCCCACCCCCCTACAGGCCCCAGTGTGTGATTTCCCCTCCCTGTGCCCATTATGTTCTCATGTTCTTATTGTTCAACTCCCACTTATGAGTGAGAACACGCGGTTTTGGTAATCTGTTCCTGTGTTAGTTTGCTGAGAATGAAGGGGTTTTCTTATGTTTCAGAAATGTCCCAGCACTTTGAGAGGCTGAGGCAGGAGGACTGCTTGAGCCCAGGAGTTCAAGACCAGCCTGGCAAACATGGCAAAACCCCATCTCTACCAAAATTACAAAAATTAGCCAGGTGTGGTGGTGCACACCTGTGGTCCCAGTTACTCAGGAGGCTGAGGTGGGACGATCCCTTGAGCCTGGGAGGCAGAGGCTATAAGTAAGTGCCACTACACTCTAGCCTGGGTGATAGAGCCAGACCCTGTCTCAAAAAAAAAAAAAAAAAAGTTTCAGGATTGACTTTTTAAATTCATGAGAAAAAGGTAGGAAAAGTCAGGGAATAACTAGAAAAATAAATAAACTCAGATTTTCATAACACATCATAAATCCAAATACATTTGAGTAAGTGTTAACATTTAGGTGCCTCTAAATGAAATTCAGAAAACTACTCAGCTAATTCATTTGGGGATGGGCAGGTATTTTCTTTTAAGCACAAAAGAAATGTTTATTTTCGAAGAATGAAAGATTTGACTATAGACATTTAAAATAGATTTCTACAGAAAAAAAAAATCACAACATATACCTCACACCCTAAATATAGTTATCACACAATAAAAGTTAAGTGGCCTGCAACCATCAGAGAAAAATGCTTGCAACAAATGGCAGCTAAAAGGTTGGGATGTATTCTTCAAAAACAGTATGCCCTCATCCATAAGACATAAACACCCCAACAGAGAAATGTGCAAAGAACAGGAATATCATAAACAAAAAGATGAATAAATGTATTTTAAAATATTCTACTGCATAACAATCACAGAAATGCTAATTTTAAGGTAAGGGTGGTGGTACACACCTCTAGTCCCAGCTACCTAGCAGGCTGAAGAGATAGGATCACTTGAGCTCAGAAATTTGAGTACAGCCTGGGCAACCAAGCCAGATCCCAGCTCAAAAAAAAAAAAAATGCTAGTTTAGGATTAAATTCCATGTTTCACTAATCAGATGACAAAAAACAGTAACTAATATTAGAAAAGAGACAATAAAATGTATACTGCTGGCTGGCATGTAAATTGGTACATTCTTCTGAGAAGGCAATTTGGTGATATGCATCAAAAGCCTCAATGTTCAAACCCTTTGATCCAGAAATTCTACTTCTTAGGTATTTACTTCTAAAATAAATAAATAATCAGCATTTCACAGGAAGATTTATATACAAGGATGTTGCTCATCATAGCAGTATTTAATCTTTAACAACTGGAAACTAAGTGGCCATAATATGAAATGGGTTAAAGCCATAGAATGTACAATGTATCACTACGCAGCCATTACAAAATGTAAATCCTCAAATCATTTTTAATGACATGAGAAAGCTGACAGAGTAAATGAAAGAAAAAGGATGTATGTAGCCAGCATAATCATAGAAGGTATATATACAAACATGTAGAAATAAGGTTAGCAGTGGTTTCTGGTGAAATTGGAGGGGATTTTAATTTTAATTTTCTTCCTTTTGCTTTTCTAAATTATTCAAACTTTCTGTAAAGAAAATGGATTTTAATAATCTAGAAAATGTAATTTTAAAAATATCTAAATATACCAAATTAATATAAGATGATGAGACCACAGGGGTAACTCCTTTTTCTCTGTTTTTACTGAGCTATGAGAGGATAAAGTTTTTAAATTCTTTTTTAAAAAACCTAGAAGGCCGGGCACGGTGGCTCACACCTGTAATCCCAGCACTTTGGGAGGCCAGGGTGGGTGGATCACCCGAGGTCAGCACTTCGAGACCATCCTGGCCAACACGGTAAAACTCCGTCTCTACTAACAATACAAAAATTAGCTGGGCGTGGTGGCGCATGACTATAGTCCCAACTACTCAGGAGGCTGAGGCAGGAGAATTGCTTGAACCAAGGAGGCAGAGGTTGCAGTGAGCCAAAGCTGTGCCACTGCCCTCCAGCCTGGGTAATAGAGGAAGATTCCATCTCAAAAAAAAAAAAAAATCTGGGGGGTGGCCAGGCATAGTGGCTCAAGCCTGTAACCCCAGTACTTTGGAGGCCTGAGGTGGGTGGATCACTTGAGACCAGGAGTTCGAGACCAGCCTGGCCAACATGGTAAAACTCCATCTCTACTAAAAATATAAAAATTACCTGGGTGTAGCGGCACACGCCTGAAATCCCAGCTACTTGGGAGGCTGACACAGGAGAATCGCTTGAACCCAGGAGGCAGAGGCTGCAGTGAGCCGAGATAGTGCCATTGCACTGCAGCCTGGGTAACAGAGTGAGACTCTGTCTCAAAGAAAAAAAAAGAGTTGGAAGAGGTGGAGGAAAGGTAAGGAACTCAGCTAATGGCCTGACCAACTGGGGCAGGGAACAGGGCAGGGACAGACACACAATATCTTGGTCCAGGAGCGAGACCTCAGACCTTGGACCGACTCCTCAGCACCACAGGACATAGCCAAAAAGAAGAACCGCATCAAACCTCAATGGACACTATAAGCATCTCATTTTTTTTCCTGCTAATTTTAAGCAAGAAAGCAGAGGCCCAATGAGGAAAGAAAAATGCTCAGAGGTGCATAACTAGTTGGTGGCATTTGAACTTCCATGAAAGAGAAAGGCAAAGGGCAAAAAGCATTCCACACACCAGCACATGGTGACCATGTCACCCACCATCCACGGCCACCGTCTGCTACAGACGGAACACAGGTCTCAGGGCCTGAGCTGGAAGCTCCAAAGCTGAGGGAGCTTGGCTGAGCAAGGCCAACTGAGGCCAGCAGAGCTTCCCCTGCGGATAAAGCATCACCTTCCATTGTGCTGCCTCTATAATGAGAGGGGGTTGCTTCTACCCTGAGGGAGGCAGACAGAGCCAGCTGCTACTTCTCAGCTAGTTTCTTGACCTAGAAGCTGACAAGTTCAGCAGTAAGCAAAGAGCCTGATGACCACGTTGGACTTCCACCCTGGCTGGCTCCCCGAATTGAGGAGTCAAAGTTCGCAGAGAGGAAGCTGAACATGTAAGACACATTGCTACAACACTGCAGCTCCCCCGCAATTCCGCAGGACCCTACAGATACCAGCATTCCTCTGCCCTTCTGCCCTGCCCCTTTAAAGTACAGCGGTATCATACAAGTCAGGGGTAGAGCAGACACACAGTCCTTTGCTCATCCTTGCGGGATGCCTGGGCAGGTGGCCAGAACTGTTTCATGTCCGGGGCACACACACAATAAAAGACAAAGTAGAAGGTGACAAATCCACATGATGCTAGGGTGGTCATGAGATGACCCAGGAAGAAAGTGCAAAAAACACACACTCATAATCACGAGAGGAAGCATAAAAATACTATCCATCAGGACACTTGCCCATGGGTTCTGACAAAGGGAACTAGCAACTGAACAACCACTATCACACCAGGCACCTCACAGACCTTCGTTCTTTTAAACTCCACAAAATTATACTTCTTGTTTTACACATGAGAACTCCAAGGCTCAGAGACAAAGAAAAGGCAGCTCAAAGTCACAGAGGTAGGAAGTGCCAGAGCTGGAATACAAACTCCAAAGCCCGTTTCTCTCAGGACACGGTGAGGGAACTTGTACCCATTGCCACAGAGGGCTTTTGTCCAGCATGGATGGGACACTGCTCCTGTGCCACACAGGACATGGGCCAGCCTTCCCACCACTGCCAGGTGCAGCTCCAGAAAGGACCTAGGACCTGGAGTGCTGACGGTACTCAGTCTATGCCTTCAAAGGACACGATCGTGGTCACAGTAAATGGTAACAAAGTGTCCAGGCCCATTGGCTCAGGCCTATAATCTCAGCACTTTGGGAAGCCCAGCCGGGTGGATCACTTGAGCCCAGGAGTTTGAGACCAGCCTGGGCAACACAGTGAGATGCCCCACTCTACAAAAAACTTAAAAATTAGCCAGGCATGTTGGCATACAACTGTGATCACAGCTACTCGGGAGGCTGAGGTGGAAGGGTGGCTTGGGCTGAGTAGGTCAAGGCTGCAGTGAGCCATGATCATGCCACTGCGTGTCAGCCTGGGCCACAAAGCAAGACCCCGTCTCAAAACAAAAAAAAAGAAAGGCACAGTAGAAGTGCTACCAGTCACTGAGCATCTGCTCCATGGAGGAGCTATAGGAGGAATGAGGACTATTACCCTGTTACCCACATAAGGTATCTGAGGTTTCCATTTTTCAGATGAAGACACTGAGGCTGGAGGGGGTCACAGAGTTGGGAAACGGAACCTGAACCTACACCTGTTCTCTTTCCCAAGCCCCACCTCAGAGCCGTGACAGAGTCATGAGGCCCACATGGGCCTTTCACATCAATTCCCCACTAATTCCGGGTTCCACCCTAGCCCGGGCCTCCGGCCGCTACCTTGGTTGAGGTAGGTCAGCGTCTCTTCATGCAGCTTCACAGCTGGGGACGTGGCAGCACACAACACGTACTGCAGGGGCGGCAGGCGGGCCTCGTTCTCAGGGGACAGCTGGGGCTCCTCCTGCTTGAAGATGGGCAGAGCGAGCACATCACTGCAACACACAGGAAGCAGAGGTCAGAAGCGGAGTCCCACGGGGCTCCTGCACAGGGCAGGGCGAAGCTGGAGAGACGACACAGACCACCGGGACCCAGGGCGACACAGCACATACATCGCAGGGTGCTCGCTGCACTCCTGCAACCCTCGCACTCCAGATGCTTTAAAACAGAGGGAACCGCTCCTTCACGACTCTAATTTCACTCAGTGACCCCCCAAACACTGATTCAAGCAACCCATCAAGGAGGTAAAAGGGCAAAATTACCTAACATCTACAGAAATCCTCTTCAGGCCAGAGACAGGCTAGCAGAGAAGTGACCTTCAGAAGACATTTATTTGGTGTCTATCCACAAGTGATCACTCATAAAGTTTTACTTTTAGAATAAAAATCTAAATAAAAATTTTTATTTTTTAATCAACAATTCTATTTACCGGCCATTTCTCATACCATTACAACCCTATCCTCCACGTTCTGTAAACTATGCAAATGAACAAACCACTTCTTTCCCTCACCCAGGTTGAGACTCGCCTCCATCCCTTCTAAAGACAGGACAACTGAACACTGTTTTCAGGGTAATACAGATCTGTCCAAAGGCAAACAAGATGGAAGGACCTTGGCTTCAAGTCTGATTTTGAGTTTTTGTTTGTTGCTGTTTTTTGTTTGTTTGTTTTTTGAGATAGAGTTTTGTTCTCGTTGCCCAGGCTGGAGTGAAGTGACATGATCTCGGCTCGCTGCAACCTCCACCTCCTGCGTTCAAGCGATTCTCCTGCCTCAGCCTCCCAGGTAGCTGGGATTACAGGCATGAGCCACCATGCTCCTGCTAATTTTTGTATTTTTAGTTGAGATGGGGTTTCACCAGGTTGGTCAGGCTGGTCACAAATTCCTGACCTCAGGTTATCCACCTGCCTCTGCCTCCCAAAGTGCTGGGATTAGAGGCGTGACCTACCACGCCCGGCCCAAGTCTGTTTTCTTATCCAAGTGGGAAATCTTGAAATGCTTGCTCCAAGTTTCTTTTCCTCTACCTCTTAATAAAACTCCCCATATTTAAAAAAAAAAAAAAGGAAAAAATATCGTTCTCACATCAGCCTACAACTTAGTGAGGAACTTGTTTCTAGATGTACTATTTAGACCAGGCACGGTGGATCATGTAGGAAATCCCAGTATTTTGGAAGGCTGAGGTGAGAAGACTGCTTGAAGCCAGGAGTTCGAGACCAGCCTGGGCAACATAGTGAGACCACCTCCCCCTGCCATCTCTTAAAAAAAAAAAAAAAGAAAGAAAAAGAAAAAGAAACAAAAAATCCAGCATTTTTTAAAAATGCCCTCGCAAGAGACAAAGAATTCCTTGAGAACATGAATGACCTACAGGTGGGCAAGTCTTGTTAAAGGCCTCTGAATTATGAGCAGCACAGAAACAGATGCCAAAAAAGTGCCAGTGCCCTTATCTTGATAACCCTCCTCCCTTCGTGTGTCCCTGACTAGGAATCCAACTGGCTGACCCCACTTCTCTGCATAAACAGAGTCACTGGTACAATCTGTTCCTCGCACATCATAAACCAGCGTCTCTACAACATAAACCCGGCACACACCCCAACAAGGTCTTATCAAGTTTCAGAAGAGAAAAAGCCTGGCAATGAGCATACACCTGGAAAACCTGCCCTGTGAGGGCCTCCCCTGTCACCATCCACTGCCAAAAAATAAGGGCAAAAGGCAGTCTCGGCTTCCCCCACAGGGTGTCTTCCTTTGGTGTGAGCAGAGCACACTCCCAGCCCAGGTGATGCTCCAGGAACACTGGGGACTGCACAATTTCAGGTTCACCCAGACCATGTCAAGTTAATAATCCACGGACTGCTGCCTTTACATTTTTTAAAAAGGGGCGGGAGGGCAGAAGGAGTTAAGAACCATCACTCAACAGTAACTTGTTTCAAACCTGGCATCCTTATTTGCCAAGGAATAAAAGTCACGAGAACATCAAACAGAAAGGGGTAAGGGAGTAAAGGCCTCTGCCCTGGTGAGGCCAGACAGCTTGCAGAAGATCGGTGAAATGAGGAGATGACCAAAAATAAAATACAGAAAACCCAAGGAAAAGGACAAGGCCCTCCCTCTAGAGTCAGGGGATCAGGGGCATATGCACAAACTCCCACCTTTGCCCTCACTGAGGCCAAAACCCCCAGCTTCCAAGAAGTGGAATAAAAAAGAGCATGGACCTCTTTATCCATGGTCCCCTAATGACCCCAGAAACCAATATGACCTTACAGCACCATCCACTCCCAACGATGGCCCTCCGCCTTTCACCAGATCCTAAAAGGTATGTGAGGTCCTCCAGGCAAATTTCCATCTCAGTAGCAAATGTCAGAACTGTACCTTCCAAGCAAGGGAGAATTATTCCCTAACGGGGTGATGACATTGTGGGTATCTAGGAAGTTTTAAGCACACTCACCTTCAACTCAGGGTCACCTTCAAACTCATTTTTAAGATATGGCAACATACTTACTGGCTACAAACTAAAATTTAGGCAAAACTGCAACTAAAACTTCAGTACAGCAAAAATGTATTCCATTGCAGCATTTCTGATAAGTGAACAGACACTTCTCTGTGGGTGATGTCTTCCAACAGCCCCCAGAGCAGCTTCCCTTTGGTGGCATCACCGTGGTCTGCCGGGTGGCTGTCAGCCTTGGGTGGCTGTCAGCCTTTAAGGCTCTAGACTTTTGCCATCTCCTAGTGCTTTGGCCCGTGAATAAAAACAGCAGATACATCGGCTAAACCCAATCATTCCCCCGCCTTCAGGAACAGGGGATGTCTTCAGGGAGGACAAACACCTACCAGCAGCCAGGAATGACCACTAACATTTTAAAATCTACATGAGAACTTCTTGGGGCCAAAACGAGCACTAAAGGTAGTTGTGGTATGGAGGCTGTCAATGCCTGTGACTCCTTCACCCTCATAATTCATCTTCCCTGAGCCCATATCAAATGCCTTTTGGGTTAAATTAGGCACATTTCATAAACTGTGACTAGGATGGAAATAAGGACAGGCTAAAGCTGGTTCAGGCGAGTTCACAAAGTGAAATGACTGCCCATTAGTCCCGGCCGGCAGCAGAGCAGGGAAAAACAATCCTCCGGGACCAAGGGCACACGGGGGTCCTACTGGTAAGAGGGGGTTGCGGGGAACCGTGCAAAACACGCAAGACTTACTTTCTCCTCTGAAAGGCACTACTCAAATCCCTGCAGAAGAAGAAAGATTTCCAACAAGGGCAATAACCACGCGGGCCTCGGGCGAACACGCGCAAGACCATCGCGGGAAGCGGGCTGCCAGCCCCTCGGAGCACGCCGCCACCGGCCGCCGCCCGCTCGCGAGGCTGGGGCGCAGGTCCGCGCTCGCAGCCCGCCCCGGTCCGACAAAGGGCACTGCAAAGGGCGCCAGGCAGGGAGAGGGGCCCCGGCGGACATGGGCAAAGAGCAGGGGACGAACACGGGCACCAGGCTGCTCGCAGGAAGTTTCCTGACTTCTCCGACACGCGCGGGGAGGAGGGCCGCGGGAGGTGGATGGGCCAGGCAGGTGTGCGCCCCTCGCCCTCCCTGCGGTCTGGGAGGAGCCCTCGCAGACATAGGGCTCTGCGCGCCGCCTCCCGGGCTGGCCCCCAACTCCGCAGGTCGGGTCCCGCCGGCGTCCGTCTGTCAGTCCCTAGGCGGGACGCTGGGCGGGTCTCTCAGTCCCCAGAGGGCGACAGCCGGGAGGCCGGGGCCCAGTGGGGGCGCCTCCTCTCCGCCCCCCGACATCCGACGGCGCCCGGCCCGATCCCCGCGGAGGCGGCGCGTGGCCCTTACCGCAGGTAGCTGCCGGAGTTGTGCTGGTTGTAGTGCTCGGGCTGCGTGTGCCAGAAGAGCATGGCGGGAGTTCCCACGCGCCCACGGGGGCGCGGCAGCCAGCACAGACGCGGGCCGCGCCGACCTCCCACTGGCACCCGAAAGCCGCGCTCGGAACCCGAGGTGCGGGCCGGCTCGGCGGATTTATGTGTGGCCCAGGGGCGGGACCGCGGCGGGACCCGCCCCGCAGGAAGCACTGCCGAGAGGGCGGCTCCTCACGGCCGCCGCACCTGGCCGACGGCGCGCGTGCCTTTACCGCGAGGGAGCGCGCCTCTGGGGCGGCCGGACCCGAGGGGCGGGGACCGGGCGCCCTCCCCCCAAGCTCCGATGTGGGATCCAGATGCCCGTTGCCGCCCTGAACCCGCCCCACGCGGCCCCTCTGCCCTCTGCTCCCCACTCTGCGCCCAGGGCCGGTCTCCCGAGCGGCTCCGTGGTTGGGGAGAGGCTGCTCAGAGCTTTGATGTCAGAGATTCCAGCCTAGGCCATCTCTGCCCCCTTTCCTCGCTCTTTTTTCATAGCACTTCACACGCTCTGAAATCATGACTTTTTTTTTTTTTTTTTTTTTTTTGAGACGGAGTCTTGCTCTGTCATCCAGGTTGGAGTGCAGTGGCGCGATCTTGGCTCACTGCAACCTCCGCTCCCAGTTTCAAGCGATTCTCCTACCTCAACCTCCCGACTAGCTGGGATTACAAGCGCCCGCCGCCATAACCCGGCTCCTTGTTGTATTTTTAATAGAGGATTCACCATGTTGGCCAGGCTGGTCTGGAACTCGTGACCTCAGGTGATCCGCCCACCTCGGCCTGCCAAATTGTTGAGACACCAAGCCCAGCTGGCATTTCTTTTTTTTTTAACTTGTGTATTGATTGTCTTTCCCATTAGACTGTAAGCTCCAAGGGGACAGGGCCTGCCTGACTCCCTAACACCTCATTACCCACACTGCCTAGAACAGTGCGTGGGACATAGTTAAGATGAATACTTGAGTAAACATGAAAGAAAAGAAAAAAAGGAATGCATCAAGGGAGTAATCAGAGAAGCCTTCCTGGAGGAGGTGACATGGAGCTGAGGCCTGATGGATGCTGAGGAAGCATCTCTGTGAACAATACCTAGGGGAAAAATAGTTCCCAGCAGGGGCAACAGTGACTACCAAGGCCTTGAGGAAGACCTACTTGGCATGGCTGGTCCTGGGGAGAGCTTAGGAGATGAGGTGAGAAGGGTGGGGAAGATCAGAGGGCCTGGCAGGCCACGACAAGGAGCTAGGATTTTACTTTATGTTTTTAGCAGAGGAGTCACATGTCACATTATGATTTGCCTTTTGGAAAGATCAGTCTGGCAGCAGTGCAGACAGTGGGTCATAGGGTGGAGGGGAGGGCCATTAGGAGGGAGTGGAGTTCCATGGAGCCCTGACCCACATCCAGGTGCTGTCCGGTCCTCCAGTACATGGCACAGCACCTGGCACAGAGGAGATGGGGATTCTGTCCCTCCGTATTAATCCAGTCAAATGACATCCCTTGGAGATCTGGGTCCAGAACTCCCGCTCCCCTAAGCATGGATGTGGGTCAAACCCTCTCTCACTCTGCTGCTCCTGCCCCCCTCCCTCCAGCCACAGGTCACAACTGGTAAACCACTTCCTCTGTGCAGCCCTCAAGGACTGCCACCTCCCTGCTGTTCTGCCCTGTTAGGAGAATGGAAATCTTTCCCCACCTACAAGTGATGCGGTCACCAAACAGTCTGCCAACCATTGGCTTCCCCAGGAACTGCCCCTGCTCAGAGAGCAGCCTCATCCTCTGTCATGTCCCTCTTGGGATAGCCCACTTCCCATGACTATCCCGGCAGGAGTATAAAAGCCTGGCCCTCTCTGCCGGATTGAGGACAGCGCTGATGTGGTATTTTAGCCCCAGGACTCCTCATGAGGACAGCTGAAGCTGTCACAGGACCTGTGTCCTGCTCAGGGTCTCCCTCCGGCTTCCTTCCAGTTCCTTGCCCAGGGGTCAGTCTTAAGGCAACTTCCAAAGAAACATCCTTAACACCAACCCCCACAAACCCACGCCATCAGGGGACACGACAAACCCACTGTTTAAATCGGAGGCACTCTGGGGTGGTCTGGAAAGAAGCTGTCCTCTGCTGGCCTCATGCTTGAGTCCTAACTGGAAAGGCCTGTGGGTAAGCAGCAGACAGTGCAGTGTGGTCAGGGAAGTAAAGGCTGCCCTGAGAACACAGAGGGGGACTTTGGAGATCCGAAGAAGCTCCAGGTGAAGCGATGTCTCCTAACCTATGGGTGAGTGGAAGTGAAACCAATCTGTGGAGGTAGACGGAGAGTAGAGGCTCCTGCAAAGGCCTGGAGGAAGGGAAGTCAATATTATAATGGCTACCTGGGTTTACTACTTAGCTCCATCTGAATGTGTGACCTTGGGTGGAGGAAATGGACCTCATGCTGCTTCTCCCAGCAGGAGATGATGTCTCTTTCCCTCCCTTCCCCCTTCTGTATAGGCTGGCCCTGTGACTTGCTTTAACCATAGAATGGAGAGGAAGTAAAGCTGTTCCCTTCTGGGCTGCCCCTAGGCAGCTTCTCTTTTTTTTTTTTTTTTTTTTTGGAAGTTTCACTCTTGTTGCCCAGGCTGCAGTGGAATGTCTCACTGCAACCTCTGCCTCCTAGGTTCAAACAATTCTCCTGCCTCAGCCTCCTCAGCAGCTGGGACTACAGGCATGCGCCACCACACCCAGCTAATTTTCGTATTTTTAGTAGAGACGGGGTTTCATTATATTGGTCAGGCTGGTCTTAAACTCCTGATCTGCTTGCCCCAGCCTCCCAAAGTGCTGGGATTACAGGCATGTGCCACCTTGCCCGGCCAATTTTTTATATTTTAAGTAGAGACGGGGCTTCACCATGTTGGCCAGGCTGGTCTCGAACCCCAGACCTTCAGGTGATCCACCCACCTTGGTCTCCCAAAGTGCTGGCTTTACAGGCGTGATAAGCAGCTTCTCTTAACTCTCCCAGAGCTCTGAGCCACCAGGTAGAATCCACATGCCCTATTGGAGAGGGAGACCTGGCCAGCCTCCAATTCCTCCAGCCACCCAGCAGAGCCCATCTAAGATACCCCAGTGAATTGCCTCCAACCGCACCTCATAGAACTGAAGCAAGCCCTGCCCAAAATACAGCCTCCTGAGCAAATGGATGGCTGTGGCCTTACACCAGTAAGGTGTGGGCTGGTTTGTTTCATACAAATGGAAAAATGATACACTGGATCTGTTTTGCTGTTGGGAATAATAAGGCCTCATTTCATGTGGTGAAGCTTAGGTTCAGGTGAGTTTAGCTTCTCAGGAATGATAGCTCTCATGACCTAAGTATGACTCTATCTGTGTATTTTGGGTGCCTGCCTACCTTCTCTCCCTTTGTAGGTTTTTAACAACGTGAGAATAGAATTCTATAGGGACAGCATTTGAGTCACATTGTGTGAACAAAAATGCATCTTTCTGCCCATGACTCTTTGGTGTTACAGGGCACAGTTAGGACTAGTCTGGACCCCTGGGGCGAACAGTCTAGTGAGGAGGAGGAGAAGACAAATGTTCAGGAGATGGCCCGCCAGTCCCCTTTTTATTTTGTGAATGTTCGCAGTTCCCATGGTGGGAACATTGACGTTTACTGTTCGCCAGACCCGGAGCCACGCACTGCCGTCTCCTGACACCGAGAAATAGAAACATCACCTCACAGCTGAAGAAACAGGCTTAGGAGACTGACTGCCACAGCTGGGATTTGAGGCCAGGTCTGTAATTCAACAACCGCACTCTGGCTCTCATCCATTCCTGTCTTAAGGCCCTGCATTCCTTTCTTCACCCCACACTGGGCAAAGGTGCTGTGACCAGATGTCCTCTGCTCCCAGGATCAGCCCAGGGTCCCTGCAGAGGCAGCAGTAAGGGCCCCACCGAGTACTCAGGAGTCACCTCCTTAGCAGCTCCACAGGGATTCCCAGCTGCTCTCGGAAGAGGTCACAATGAAGACTGGAGCTTCACGTCTAAGAAGATGGTTTTAAGGCAAGAACAGGAGGTGAAGGATGGCCAAGGTAGAGGGCGGGATTTAGCCAGAGGGAAAGCATATGCAAACATGTTTATCACTGTGTTGGATGCTCTTGGGATCAACAGCCTCCAGAGAAGGAAGCAGAGAGTGGAGGACAGAGTTCAGCTGTGAGGCCTCAGTGGATCCTATGTGAGGTCTGGGGCTAGGCTGTCGCCAGGCTGGAGTGCAATGGCGTGATCTCGTCTCACGGCAACCTCTGCCTCCCAGGTTCAAGCGATTCTCCTGCCTCAGCCTGTTGAATAGCTGGGACTACAGGTACGCACCACCACGCCCAGCTAATTTTTGTATTTTTAGTAGAGATGGGTTTTCACCATATTGGCCAGGATGGTCTCAATCTCTTGACCTTGTGATCCAGCCGCCTCGGCCTCCCAAAGTGCTGGGATTACAGACGTGAGCCACCACGCCCTGCCGGGTTCAGGCCTTTATACATCACCTTGAGCAGTCATGGACAGATGTGGTTGCCTTGGGGAAGGGACATGACTTTGGGCAAAGCGGCTCAGCTGAGTCCTGGAGAGGGACCTATCAGTGTTATCACCTGCCAAGGCTCTCTGCAGCAGGGGCCTGAGTGCCGCGGCTGGAGAGGAAACACCTTGGCTGGACATGACGGCATCCACCACACTCTCCAAGCTCAGGATCTTTGTGGAATGAAGACGATGCCTCCGTCATGGAGCCGTTGGGAGCACTGAGAGAGACAGGATAGGGCGTGCAAGGCAGGCTCGCCTGGCTTCTCTAAGGCACGTCACTTTTCAGTTTTGGGTCAGCAATCTCGGTTTAATTTCTTCTTGATTGTCCAACAGCATGTGGTTCATGAAAAGCCCTATGTGCTGCTAAGGATTACATTCTCTGTAAGTAAGAAGAGATAGAGGCTTGTTTCTCCCTCAAGTTCCAGAAGTCTAGAGTTCATGTCACCCGCTAGGGTACCCACGCGGCACATATGGCTGTTGAGCACTTGAGAGCTGGCTGGTCTGTATGGAGATGTGCTGGAGATGTAAAACCTGTATATGAAAAAAGAACGGAACCTAGCCCCTCAGTAATTCCTTGTTTTTTCTTTTTCTTTTTTTTTTTGAGGTGGAGTCTCGCTCAGCTGCCCAGGCTGGAATGCAGTGCGTGATCTGGGCTCTCTGTAACCTCCACCTCCAGGGTTCAAGCGGTTCTCCTGCCTCAGCCTCCTAAGTAGCTGGGATTACAGACATGCACCACCACACCCGGCTCATTTTTGCATTTTTAGTAGAGACATGGTTTCACCATATTGGTCAGTCTGCTCTCGAACTCCTGACCTCGTGATCCACACGCCTCAGCCTCCTAAAGTGCTGGGATTACAGTTGTGAGCCACTGCACCCGGCCACCCCTCAGTAATTCTTATACTGATCACATAATAAATGATAACAATTTGAATGTATTCAGTTAAATACAATATATTATGAAAATTAATTTTACCTGTTAATATTTTCTACTTTTTTTTAAGACAGAGTCTTGCTCTGTCACCCAGGCTGGAGTGCAGTGGTGCGATCTCCACTCACTGCAAACTCCACCTCCTGGGTTCAAATGATTCTCCTGCCTCAGCCTCCCAAAGTGCTGGGATTACAGGTGTGAGCCACTGTGCCCGACCTATATATATATGGTCTATTTTTTTTTTGAGACCAAGTTTCACTCTTATCCAGGCTGGAGTGCAATGGTGCAATTTCGGCTCACTGAAACCTCTGCCTCCTGGGTTCAAGCAATCCTCCTGCCTCAGCCTTCCGAGTAGCTGGGATTACAGGTGCCTGCCACCAGACCCAACTAATTTTTTCTGTGTGTTTTTTTTACTAGAGATGGGGCTTCGCCATGTTAGTCAGGCTGGCCTCAAACACCTGACCTCAGGTGATCCACCCGCCTCGGCCTCCCAAAGTGCTCGGATTATAGGCTTGAGCCATTGTGCCCAGCCACTTGAACTATGGATGCTATTTGTTCCAGAGCGGCGGTTTCTTGACCAGAGGTGGCTTTGCCCCCAGAGGACAATGGCAATCTGGTGGGTGGGAGTGCTATTGGTGTATAGTGGGTAGAGGCTAAACAATGCACAGAACAGCCCCCACAACAAAGAACTATCCAGCCCACAGTGTCAGTAGGACTCAGATTGGGAAACCCTGGTCTAGAGGTAAGAGGTTCTACAATGTCAGGCAAGTCTTCTGATGCCATGTTTGTTTGCCAGGTGAACCTTCCATCCGCCGGGCTATGGCACAGTCTAAAACGGCTGCTGGAGCTCCAAGCCACTATGACAGCATTCCTGCCAGCCACAGGCTGAAGGAATGGGAGAAAAGGGCATCCCTCTCTTCAAGGAAGATGGACACACCACTTCTGCTTTTTTCAGATTGACTAGAACCTAGTCACCTGGACTCCCCTTACTACAGGGGAGGCTGGGGAATGTGGTCCTTATTGGAATGGCATGTGCCAGCCAAAAAGCAGAGGTTCTTACTGAGGAAGATGAGAGAATGGATTTGAGGGGAAACTAGTACCTGCCAGACTTTGTTAGGGGCAGCAAGGAAGGAATGTTATTCCCCACCCTTTTTTTTTTTTGAGCCAGAGTTTTGCTCTTGTTGGCCAGGCGGGAGTGTAGTGGCGCGATCTTAGCTCACTGCAACCTCTGCCTCTCAGGTTCAAGCGATTCTTCTGCCTGGGCTTCCCCAGTAGCTGGGATTACAGGCATGCACCACCATGCCTAGCTAATTTTGCATTTTGGGTAGAGACGGAGTCTCTCCATGTTGGTCAGGCTGGTCTTGATCTGCCAACCTCAGGTGATCCACCCGCCTCGGTGTCCCAAAGGGCTGGGATTACAGGTGTGAGCCACCGTGCCCAGACTCTGTGAGATATTAGAGCGGAAAACTTGGGGAAGGGGATATGAGAATTCTGCTTATTATATTGTCAACTCTTCTGTAAATCTAGAATTATGCCAAAATACAAAAATTTCTTTTAAAAATCTTTCTTCAGAATTCAAATGATCAGCTTAAAATTTGGGCAAGTGTAGTTTGGTTTTCCTAAAGCAAAACTCCCCGCATCATTGACATTAGTCATTTTGTCATGCACCAAGTAGCCTAGACTGGGTGGGGTAGGTATATATTCTGGAGTATTTGGTGCATGACAAAATGAGGGCAGGGCGGAGACTGGGTGGGAGCATAATATATATATATATATATATATATATATATACACACACACACACACACACACACACACACATATATATATATATTTTTTTTTAGACAGAATCTCACTCTGTTGCCCAGGCAGGAGTCCAATGGCATGATCTAGACTCACTGCAACTGCCACTTCCCCGGTTCAAGCGATTCTCCTGCCTCAGCCTCCCGAGTAGCTGGGATTACAGGGGCCTACCACTGCACCTGGCTAATTTTTTTATTTTTAGTAGAGATGGGGTTTCACCCTGTTGGCCAGACTGGTCTTGAACTCCTGACCCCAAGTGATCCGCCCACCTTGGCCTTTCAAAATGCTGGGATTATAGGCATGAGCCACCATGCCCAGCCTATATATGCTTTATATCTATGTGTGTATATACATATATATACGAATATACTTTATATAAATGATTATAGAAGTGAGCCATCATGCCCAGCCTATATATACTTTATATGTATGTATATAAATTATATATACATATATATGTATATAAATTATATATATGTACATATACATATATATAATATACATATATACATATATATGTATATATAGGTATGTATGTATATACACACATACATACATATATACCCCCATCTACTTGGGGGTATAGCAACTCCTCCCCAGATTGGGAGGGAGGGAGGGAAGGAGAGAGGGAGAGAAAGAGAGAGAGATACAGTCTGGGCTATTTGGTGCATGACAAAACAGAGAGAGAGCACACACTGGATTATGAAGGGCACTGTGGTGGGGGCTTGCTCACTGCAGCCTCAATTTCCCAGGCTCGAGCAATCCTTCCAGCTCAGCCTCCTGAGTAGCTGAAAGTACAGGCGTGTACCACCATGCCTGGCTAATTTTGCTTAGTTTTTAGAGATGGGGTTTCACTATGTTGTCCAGGCTGGTCTCAAACTACTGGAGTCAAATGATCCTCCTGCCTCAGCCTCCCAAAGTGCTGGGATTACAGGCATGAGCCACTGCACCTGGCCATATGTTTGTATATATATATTACCCCCCCAAAAGAGATCGAGTGTGTTAGCTCATTCTCACATTGCTATAAAGAAATACCTGAGATTGGATAATTTCCAAAGAAAAGAGGTGTAATTGGCTCATGGTTCTGAAGGCTGTACAGGAAGCATAATGGCTTCTTGGCTTCCAGTGAGGCCTCAGGAAACTTACAATCCTGGAAGGCAAAGGGGGAGTGAGACATTTCACATGGCCAGAGTAGGAGGAAGAGAAAGAGAGGGGGGAGTCGCTACACCCTTTTTTTTTTTTTTTTTTTGAGACAGAGTCTTGTTCTGTCACCCAGGCTGAAGTGCAGTGCTGGAATCTTGGCTCACTGCAATCTCTGTCTCCCGGGTTCAAGCGATTCTTCTGCCTCAGCCGTCCGAGTAGGTGGGACTACAGGAGCACGCCACCACACCGGGCTAATTTTTGTATTTTAGTAGAGATGAGGTTTCACCACGTTAGCCAGGCTGGTATAGAACTCCTGACCTCATGATCCGCCCACCTCAGCCTCCCAAAGTGCTGGGATTACAGGCGTGAGCCACTCCGCCTGGCTTCTACACACTTTTAAACAAACAGGTCTCGTGATAACTCATTCACTCACAAGAACAGCACTGAGGGGATGGTGCTAACCATTCCTGAGAACTCCACCCCATGATCCAATCACCTCCCACAAGGCCCCACCTCCAACCTTGGGGTGGGGGGAAATTACAATTTGACATGAGATTTGATGGGCACATAGATCCAAACCATATCATGGGGTCTCACTATATTGCCCAGGCTTGTGTTGACGCCTGGCCTCAAGCAATCCTTCTACCTTGAACCCCAGTCCCTCCCATGCAAGACCCTGCTCTGACTCTCCACCTTCTCCCTCTCTGGCCAAGATTGCTTCCATCAGTCCTTCTAGCAGCAGACAAGTTTTCTCACTGTGATAAGGGCTGCCCTGCTCCCTGCCCAGTAGTCACGGTGAATTACCCTGGGTGGAGTCGCCCACAGGCGCTTTGGCACAGTGCCCTCCCTCTAGGGCCAAACAAGCACCCTGTTATCTGCTTCACAGCTCCTTCTGCAAACCGCCCTGTTACAGGTGCCAGTCTCTGCAGGGGGTCATGGGGAGCACCTCTAACCCAGGGACTGCTGCTCCAGAGAAATGGAGGAAAGCAGTGAGTGAGACTACAGAAAGACTCTTGCCGGGGGCACGGCTGAGGCCAAGGAAGGAGAAAACACAAGTGCTCCCTATTCATCAGGTCATTTAACCCTCAGCATCCTAGGGAGGTAGATGTCATCACATCTATTTCACTGATGAGAACACTGGGCCCCTGAGAGCCAGCAACTCGTCCAGACTTGCACAGCTGTAGGGCGGTAGAGCCAGGACAGATCCCAGGGTGGTCTGCTTGCTTGAAAACCTAGGCCCCATCTGCTGTGCCAAGCTGAAAGGACAGGTCAGACAAGAAGCTGGAAGAATTTTCTTGAAGAATTTGACACACTGGGGGCTCCCCAGTGAAAGAGCACAGCCAGATCACCCTATAGTGACAACGTGTCGTCAACAGCCCCTCCCATAAACTACTGAACATAACATAGGGAGACCCCTAACATAGGGTCTCACTGTGTTGCCCAGGCTAGTCTGAAACTCCTGGGCTCCAGTGATCCACACACCTTGGCCTCCTAAAATGCTGGGATTAGACGCATGATCCACTGCACCTACCCTTGATGAGAGTCTTAACCTCATTACCCTTGACTTTCTTCCATGTGAAACAAGACTACTTTCCAGGGAAGTTTTCAGGTTCACAGGAGAGACTGTGAATGAAGTGCCCGGTACAGCACCAGATACGCACTAGGTGCTCTGTTAATGTTTGCTTCTCTTCCCTGGGTTCAGTCCTACCCAAAAGCATGGACGGCGTGTCTGCATCTGTTGCCTGCTGAGCATGGTCTGATATTGGAGAAACATCGCCTCAGCCCCCCGCTGAGATCAGAGAACCAAAGCTGTCCTTGGACTGCTCCTACTGTGCTGCCTCCAGTAGCCAGAGGCAGGGATACCATTCCTCATTGCCTTATCCATGAATGCAGCAGGCACGTGCCAGGGTTGCCTAGAATCTTTTGTGTGCTCTTCCCCATGCTTTGTTGGCAGATAGTTCATTAAATCTAAGTTGCCATCAATTGTAAGATGCACTATTATTTTAAGGACCAATAAGAGGAAATGAAGGAGATTAAACACAGGCATAATGCTTTCTTATCATTTAGAATTTGTATTTTGTTCTTGAAAGATCTCATTTAAGGCCAGGCATGGTGGCTCATGCCTGTAATCTCAACACTTTGGGAGGCCAAGTCGAGCAGATTGCTTGAGCCCAGGAGTTCAAGACCAGCCTGGGCAACATAGGGAGACCTCATCTCTGCAAAAAATACAAAACATTAGCCAGATATGGTGGCTGTCTGTAGTCCCAGCCTGTATGGGGGCCTGTAGTCCCCGCTACTTGGGGGAATGAGGGATGAGCCCTAGCTACTTAGGGTTCAACTTGAGCCTGCAAGGTTCAGAATGCAGTGAGTTATGATTGTACCACTGCACTCCAGCCTGGGCAACAGAGTGAGACCCTGTCTCAGAAAAAGAAAGAAAGATCTAATTTCTGTTTATTGAAGTGTAGATCCCTTCTCTCTCTCTCTCTATTTTTTTTTTTTTTTTTTTTTTTTGAGATGGAATCTTGCTCTGTTGCCAGGCTGGAGTGCAGTGGCGCTATCTGGACTCAATGCAGCTTCCCCCTCCCGGGTTCAAGTGATTCTCCTGCCTCAGGCTCCCAAGTAGCTGGGACTACAGGCACGCACCACCACGCCCAGCTAATTTTTTTTTTTTTTTTGTATTTTTAGTAGTGATGGGGTTTCACCATGTTGCCAGGACGGTCTCAATCTCTTGACCTTGTGATCCGCCCGCCTCAGCCTCACAAAGTGCTGGGATTACAGATGTGAGCCACTGCGCCTGGTCGGAAGTGTAGATCTCTCTCGTGCATGTATTTTAAAAGGACCCATGTTTAGTGTAGAGTCTTCTGGATCCCTTTTTTACTCAGAGTTGTCTGTGTTGCTGGTTTGGCACCATGGGCAGTGCGCTGGGCCCTGAGGAGCATTGATATTGCAGCATTTATGAACAGTGTTTCACTGTTGGCCCAGGATTCTCTCCCAACCTGCTGATTTCCCTCTGCACTCTTTCAGCGCAGATGCTCTCTTAGTCTTACACAGAGATTTCAGGTATGCGTGGGCAATGTCAACCACATTACCAAACTGCCAAATGGCAGAGGCATCACCCACTGTCAGAAGCATCCTGATTTCAGACACTTGAAAATGTGGGGAAAATGTGAGTTTTAGAATCAACGAAATACGTTGGCTCCCCAAAACTGTGAATCCTGTCTTCTTCTGAAGGTCAAAGTTTGGTAAGCTGCCTCTCCCAGCTTCCCTTGCAGGCTGTGACCCAACTTCCACCAATAAGATGCACCCATAGGAGGTTCTGATTTGGAGGCAAAATGAAGCAGGCTGGCTAGAGGTGGTCTGTTGCTGGTACGGGAGGTAGCAGAAGCAGTGTTTCTGGGGTTCATCACAGCAATTACACAGTGCGTTGTTCCTGGAAGCTTTGCCTGGACCTGCTTATTCAGCCCTTTTAACAATTCTGGTGGGGATAAATTCCTCTCTGCCCCTACTAGTTAGAGTTGCCTACTTAAGATTTTTTTTTTTTTTGAGAGAGTTTTTCTCTTGTTGCCCAGGCTCCAGCGCAGCAGTGCAAACTCAGCTCACTGCAACCTCCACCCCTGGGTTCAAGCAATTCTCTTGCCTCAGCCTCCTGAGTAGCTGGGATTACAGGCACGTACCACCACACCAAGCTGATTTTTGTATTTTTAGCAGAGACGGGGTTTCATCATGTTGGCCAGGCTAGTCTGGAACTCCTAATCTCAGGTCATCCACCCGCCTTGGCCTCCTAAATTGCTGGGATTACAGGCATGAGCCGCTGCGCCTGGCCCACTTAAGATCTTTTATTTCCTTTTTCCTTGTCAACAAAACCCTGATTTTACTAGGGGGTCAGCAAGGTGTGCCTAGCTAAAAAAAAAAAAAAAAAAAAAAAAGCCGATTTCCCAGGCTCCTCAAAAGGGCTAACCACATGACTAAATTCTGGCCAATGAGATGTAAGCAGAAGTTGATGGGCGGAGCTTTGGGAAAGATTCCATTGCAGGTGAGCCGGCCCCAGTGTGTCCCCCAAGGTAAGGTCCCTCAGATGTGTTGCATGGGTCAGCTCCCCAAACTACGGTTTCATTTTATTATTGTTAATTGTAGCCATAGGGCACATATTGAGGGAAGTAGCTTCAAAAACAAAATCATACCTGAAATATTTATTTGGAATTCTGGAAAGGCAACAAAAATATGAAGCTTTAGGTTTCCTGCTGTATATTGATAACCCCCACAGGAGACAGGGGACATTCTTTTAGTTCTGTACACAGGTTTGTACCTGATTCCCATTCAGCATGATAGAAGTCTCTAGGCATGAATTGGCCATGTGTTTCTGTAGATAATGTTAGTTCAGGAAACATTTGACAGGCTAGAAGCTGACTATGGCCTTGTCTTTTTTTTTTTTTTTTTTTTTTGAGACGGGGTCTCGCTCTGTCGCCCAGGCTGGAGTCCAGTGGTATGATTTCGGCTCACTGCAACCTTCCCCTCCCGGATTCAAGTGATTCTCCTGCCTCAGCCTCCCAAGTAACTGATATTACAGGCGCCCACCACCAAGCCCAGCTAATTTTTGTATTTTTAGTAGAGATGGGGTTTCACCATGTTGGCCAGGCTGGTTTCCAACTCCTCAACTCAAGTGATCTGCCTGCCTCAAACTCCTAAAGTTCTGGGATTACAGGCATGAGCCACTGCACCCAGCTTGCCTTGCCTTTTCTGAAGTAAATTTTGAATTACATGACCACCGACTTGGTTTTTCTTTTGTATTTTCAAGCTTTGTCATTGAATTCTTTAATGTCTGTCTTATAGAAAACCCGTATTTGTAACTCAACAAATGCTGATTTTCCTCACGTTTGTCCTATACCCCTTTTGGTATCCTCAGTAGTTGATTTTGGTTTTCATGATGACCCTGTTTCTTCATGTTTTATGTTGGAATGATTTTGCCTTGTGAAGCTTTAAAATATGATTATAAGTTTCTTTGCAGATTAGGTGGTCCTGTGTAGCAACATGCCACACCTATTTCACACTGGATACAGCACCAGCTCATTATATTCTTTGAACCTAATGGGGAAGTCCAAGTAGCATCTTTCCCACCTAAAAGTTCTTGATAGCCTATACAAATACATTTTATTGCAAAGGAAGATGGGAGAGAGAGCCAATCAGTTGACCAGCCTCCTTTTGCCCTTGCTTTTCTGCTTCCCCACTGCTTTGAAGGCAGATGTGAAGGCTGGAGCTCAGGCAGCCATCTTGGGAAAGCTAGCTATCCATTCTAACACTGAGCAGAAATACAGAAAGAGCCTGAATCCCTGGAGACATCATGAAGCCATCACTTCAGCCTTGGATTACCCAGCAGATCCTAGTGGATACTAATTGATCTTAATTTGATATCTTAAAGCAGGGGCTGCGAATTACAGAACCTGCAGTTTGGGAATTGGCTGAATGGAGAGGGTTGGGTTTGGGGCTGTAAAGATTAAGTTGTGGCAAGCTGGAAAGGAAAGGGAAGGGAGGAAGGGAAAAGAGAAGGAAGGAAAGAAGGAAGGGAGGGAGGAAGGAAGGGAGGAAGGAAGGAAAGGAGGGAGGGAGGAAGGAAGGAAAGGAGGGAGGGAGGGAGTTTTCTACCCACTGAGAAGATCTAATTAAGGGTTGCCTTTCCACCTAGACCTATTGTTTCAAATAATCTCAAGGCACGGACAGAGGGGGAAGAGCAAAGGGCAGAGATCATCAGTTACCGAGCCAAAAAAAAAAAAAAAAAGATTTTTGCAGTAAGTGTAATAGCGATGGGATTTGTGTCCAGAATGTATTAAGACTTTCCATAAATCATTGAGAATGCAACAAACCACCAACCACATAATGGGCAACAGAATTGCAGAGGCATTGCTCAGAAAAGAAAACACAAATTGCCCAAAAATATATCAAACATTGCTCAACCTCATTAGTAATCAGGAAAATGAAAATTCTGACCATGAGATAAGATTTCACAGTCAAAAGACTGGCAAAAAATGTTAAAGTCAGAAGACGTCGAGTATTGGGCAGGATGTGACAGTGTACATCGATACAACACTGTAGAAAATAGTCTACTGGGAAACAGTCGAACATGCACATACTCCATGACCCAGCAATTCCACTCCTAAATATACAGACCTTCCCTACTTATGCTTACAGTGATTTGGCGTATGGTATTTTGACTTTATGATGCTGCAAAAGTGGTACACATTCAATAGAAATCGTACTTCGAGTATCCATACAACCATTCTGTTTTTCATTTTCAGTAGTGTATTGAATAAGTTGCATGACTTTATAAAATAAACTCTATGTTAGATGATTTCATCCAACTTCACGCTAATGTACGTGTTCTGAGCACGTTTAAGTTAGTCTAGGTTAAGCTATGATATTCGGTAGCTTATGTGTCTGAAATGCATTTTCAACTTACAATATTTCCAACTAACAATGGGTTTATCAGGATGTAATCCCATCTTAGGTTGACGAACATTTGTATTTTCTGGAGAAATCCTGAACATGTAACCAGAGATCAGTTATAAAAAATCTTCAGAGCAGCAGTGCACAAAAAAAATAGAGGCAGTAGGGACCCATCCTCAACTGCAGAATGAAATAACAAGTTTCTTAGCAGTGAAGATGGAATCAGTATAGCCACACGCATCAACATGGTTCAATGTTAGAAGCATAATGTTGAAAGGAAAAACTCAAGTTGTAAAAGAATTTTCTATTTGTAGAAAGTGCAAAAAAGGGCAAAACAGCAATGTAATAGAAAGAAATTTATAAATCTGTGGGAAAATGTAAAGAAAAGTAAAGGAATGGTTAATACAAGATCAGGATTTAAGTCTCCATGGGGAGAGACGATGTGACTGAAGAGGGGACACAAGCTTCTAAATTATATGTTCTGTTTCTTAACCTAAGTGTGGGGGTGGAGGGCGAACATCGGCGTTTGTTTTCATTTTGAAATGTCCATATATGTGATATGCACTCTTTTATGTATGATGCATTTCACAATCGAAACAAAACAAAAAACCTGGGAGAAGCAAACTATTGCGCTGTGGTCACTCGCACACAGATTTTACCAGAGTAATAGTCCCTGCAAGCCAAGTTACTATATTACAAAAAAGTAGAAAATAAAAGGCTGGCTACCAGGCTCTGACCCTGAACTCATGCCAACAGGAAGCCTATTGCTAAAGCCCTAATTATGGTTTCTGGGAGGGGCACCTCCTCAATGCCCACATCAGCCATGGCCCAAGGGATAATAGGTCAGGAAGATCCCCACAGACGGCACACTCAGGAGTGTCTCACTGAGGGAATGTGTTCTCTTTCCGGGTCCACAAGGGGGTGTAGTTTTAAGGGCAAGAACTTCGCAGCGCCATGCCCCCCTCCCATGCCTCTCCGTTTAACGGTTTCTGTTTAACTTTCACTGGCGCGGGAAAGAATCAAAAGTCAATCACTCCAACGGAAATTTAAAGGAACACTTTTCATTGGCCAGGGGGCTTAGAGAAGGTGGGAATTCCTCCCAAGTTAAAAGTCCCCTTCTTCCACACCCCTTTGGATTCCATACTTGGGTCCCCTTCCACACTCCCTTCATGGAAGCTTTCTCTCTTCTCCTTTTTCTCTTTCTCTACCTAAATAAATCACTTTTCTGCAAAAACTTTTTGGGTCTGGTGTTTACAAGTACAATCACTGCATCCGTCATGGTCCCCTCTCCCATTCTTGGGTGAGTAAGAGACCAAGAACCTGAAAAAACATTCTCTCGGGGGGGGCTGTGCCTCCCCTGCACCCCAAAACCCAGTCACATCATGAGCTGGCCAAGGGACTCACTCCACTGCCCAGGCTGCAAGTCTTCAGGATGTGATCACATTCTGGGGCAGTGATTGTGATGTGTTTCCTAGTGTCTCTTTTTTGAATGAATCTTTGTTGTGGATACCCCGTTCTTTCTCTACCACTGTATATTAGGTGTATTTGGGACAGATGATTTACCTTTCAGATTATGAGTTGCAGGTCTCTAACGAGATACATCCACTCCTGATGGAGAGGACAACACACCACCCAGGGACCCTGGACTTTGAGCTGGTTACAATCACTGGATGTGAGGCGGGCAGGGCACATGTGTTCTGTGGATGGGAAGGGCACGTGATGGGTGGTAGATGGCCCAGGGAGAAGACAGAGTGGAGACTGCTCATGGTCACCAGTATAAGCATCTCCCTTCTTCCTTATTAATCAAACCCTGATTCTGTTGGGGAACAATGTGCTTATCTAAAACAACCACAAAAACTGTATTTAGCTGTCTTCCTAGCAGTTGGGCAACCATGTGACAAGGTCCTGGCTGATGAAATCAGGTGAAATTTGAGTGACACTTCAGGGAAAGCTTCTTAAAAATAGATATATATCTCAGCTAACAAGTGCCCTTCTGACCCGGCCTTCTGTCTGTTGTCTCTAACATGGATGTGAATATTGAAACGGCAGCAGAAATCTTGCGATCATAAGGCATTCTTAATGATGGAAGTATCTGTATTCCCCTCAAATTCATATGTTGAAACCCTAAACCCCAGTGAGACTCTATTTAGAGTAGGGAAGTGATGAAGATTGAATGAGGCCATAAGGGTAGAACCTGATCTATAGAATAGGTGTCCTTAGACGAAGAGAAACCAGAGCTCCCTTGCTCGCTCTCACTGGCTCTGGGTCCCCTGTTGCATGCTCAGAGGAAAGACTATGTGAAGACAAAGTGGCTGTCTTCAAGCCAGGAAGAGGGTCCCTACCAGAAACCAAATCCTGCCAAGAACCTTGATGTTGAACTTTCAGCATCCAGAACTGTAAGAAAACAAATTTCTGCTGCTTAAGCCAACTAGGCTGTGGTATTTTGTTATGGCAGCCTGAGCTGATTAGGACAGAAATTGTGTATTATCATTAGATGGTAGCACAGAAAGACGGAAGAATTCCACAATGAATCAAGGAGCCAAGAAATAAGTAATTCAATACTAGTGGTTGGAGACTTCAACCTCACTTTCAGTACTGGATACAACTGAGCAGATAGAAGACTTTAACAACGCTATAAACCAACTAGTCATAAAAAAAACACTCCAACCAACAACAGTAGAACGCACATTCTTCTCAAGCACATGTGGAACTGTTTCCAGAATAGACCACATACGAGGTCATAAAATGAGCCTCAATAAATTTAAAAAGATTGAAATCATACAAAGTATGTTCTCTCACCACAATGGAATTAAATTACAAATCAGGCCAGGTGTGGTGGGTCACGCCTGTAATCCCAGCACTTTGGGAGGCCAAGGTGGGTGGATTGCTTGAGGCCAGGAGTTCAAGACAAGCCTGGGCAACGTGGCAAAACCCTGTCTCTACCAAAATCACAAAAATTAGCCAGTCTCATGACCTGGTGTCAAAATAAATAAATAAATAATATAATATAATAAATTACAAATCAATAAAAAATGAAAATTTGGGAAATTCACCAATGTGTAGAAATTAAGCAACATATACCAAAGTAGTCAAATGAAGAATGGGTCAAAGAAGTCACAAGGAAAATTATATAATACTTTGAGACAAATAAAAATGAAAACATAACATCACAACTCATGGATGGGCTGGGCACAGTAGTTTGTGCCTGTAATACCAGCACTTTGAGAGGTTGAAGTGGGAAGAGTGCTTGAGCCTAGGAGTTCAAGACCAGCCTGGGCAACATACTGAGGGCCCATCTTTACAAAAAAAATTTTTTTAATTAGCCAGGTGTGGTGGTGCCCACCTGTGGTCCCAGCTTCTCAGGAGGCTGAGGTGGGAGGACCCCGTGAGCCCGGGAGGTTGACAGCAGCAGTAGACCGTGTTCATATCACTGAACTCCAGCCTGGGCAACAGAGTGAGACCTCATTTCAAAAACAAACAAACAAAGATGGATGCAGGACAGACATCAGTAAGATGGTAGACCAGGAATATCCAGGCCATTCTTCCCCATGGAAACATTAAATAAACAACTGGTTAAAATATCTTTACAGAAGCTCTGGAAATTAGTCAAGATTTATAGCAAACAAGAAAATTTCCTGATGTTTTTACTTGCCTGTGCCCCATCCCCTCCCTAGATGGTGCATTTTGGGGGAGGCAGTGTCCTGGTTCCCAGTTTCTTTCCACAAGTCAGAGGGAACGGAACTAATCGAGTATATCACATTCTAGCCTGTCCAGGGGCTGCCTGAAGGCTTGAGCTCTGTAATTGTCTAACTTGGAGCTCAGACAGCCAAAAGTGATAATGTTCAGATCTCAAGCTGGAGGAACCTGTGGGAAGCAATGATCATAGCTTCTGAAAACTGAAAAAGGACTATAGACCTGCAGACACCTGAGGTAAGAAATTACTGATTAAGGAATACAATAGAACACCTAAGACCTTAAGAGGAAGCAGGGGCAGAATCTAAGGGAAATTAAGACGTTTAGGCTGGGCTTGGTGGCTCACGCCTGTAATCCTAGCACTTTCGGAGGCTGAGGTGGGCAGAGCACCTGAGGTCAGGAGTTCGAGACCAGCCTGACCAATATGGTGAAACCCCATCTCTACTAAAAATACAAAAATTAGCTAGGCATGGTGATGGGCACCTGTAGTCCCAGCTACTTGGGAGGCTGAGACAGGCGAATTGCTTGAACTCAGGAGGTGGAGGTTGTAGTGAGCCAAGATTGTGCCACTGCACTCCAGCCTGGGCAACAGAGCAAGACTCCGTGTCAAAAAAAAAAAAAAAAAAAACATTTAAAGGTAGGTGTACATGCCTGTAATCACAGCTACTCAGAAAGCTGAGGCAGGAGGCTTGTCTGAGCCCAGGAGTTTGAAGCAGTAGTGTGCTACAACTGCATCTATGAAAAGACCTGGGAACACCTTATGCCTTCATGCCTGGCTGATTAGTGGTCTGCATAAGACCAGTCTGCAAAGACTGGAAGAGGTGGCTATTTTGTCAAATGCCCAATTTTTAACAAATGATCACAAAGTCTACAAAAAAATTGCAAAACATGGCTAATCAAAGGACCAAAATAAATCTTTAAAAACAGACTTTGGCCTTATTGCACAAAAGTCTTTAAAACAATTGCCTTATATATGTTCAAAGAACTAATAAACATGGACAAAGAACTAAAAGAAGGCAGAAAAATGATATATAAACAAAATGAGAATATCAACAAAGAGATAGAAATTGTATATACATATATATCCAAACAGAAATTCTGAAACTGAAAAATACAAAAATTGAATTGGAAATTTTACTACCAGTATTCAATAACAGTTTCAAAAAGGCAGAAAAAAATAAACAGAAACTTGAAGACAGTTCACTTGAAATTCTTGAGTCTGATGGGCAAGAAAGAAAAAAGAGTGAAGGAAAAAGTTATCAAAGCCTGTGAGACTTCTGGGACACCATCAGGTGGACCAATACAAACACTAGGAGGGTCCCAGAAAGAGAGAGAAAAGGGTCAGAGAGATTATTTTAAGTGATGATGGCCCCAAACTTCCCACATTTGAGACATGCATATACAAATTCAAGAAGCTTAATAAACTTCAACTGGATAAATCTAAAGAGACCTACACCAAGATACATTATAATCAAACTGTCAAAAAGCCAAAGACGCCGGACGTGGTGACACGTGCCTGTAGTCCCAACTACTCTGGAGGCTAAGGCTAGAGGATCTCTTGAGTCTAGGAGTTCTGAGCTGTAGTGAGCTATGCTGATAGGGTGTCCGCACTAAGTGTGGCATCAATATGGTGAACTTCCGGGAGCGGGGGACCACC
>CAUYLG010002977.1:0-12374 GCA_963573385.1 Cacajao melanocephalus
AGGTTGAAATAAAATATTGGTCGGCTGCTTGTTTGTTATTTTCATCCCTTATTCCTTCCTGTCTCCATTGTTAAGCACAATTATTGGCAAAAAAGAGGTTTTTAATACCCATTTTTAGACTGCATTCTAGCCTGGGCAATAACAAGAACCCCGTTCTCTCTCCCTCTTTCTCTTCCTCTTTCTTTCTCTCTTACATTCTTTTTTCTTTCTTTCACTCTCACTTTCTTTCCTCTCTTTTTCTTTCTTTCAAAAATAAATTAAAAAAAAAAAAAAAAAAAAGAGCTCCTTGACACCCTGGCTCAGAATGATCCCAGGGAGGAGGAAGATGCTGATAAGGAGCGCTGCTTCCTCCGTGTCTTTATCTTACAGGCATCCCCTGACTGTCCACTCTGCTCCAGGCCCTGTGCTGGTCCTGAGGACATGCCACTGCTTGTCATGGAGGTGTGCTGTCTAGGGGATGGGGCATGCGCATTGGGGTGGCAGTGATAGGCAGGTTGGAGGGTGGGAAGGTGTCAGAGAACTTGGCTTACACAGAGTCTGGAAGCCTCCATCGGTGGGACGGAGTAAACAGTGGCTTGCATTTGGGGTGGCAGTGGGTAGGGAAAGTAAAGATTCAGCTTGTGCCGACCCTGCTGTTTCTGGACATGGGACAGTCACCTGTCTCTGTGAGCTTCGATTGACTTATGCTGGCCATAGCGGGAGGCTCAGCTGAGGCGAGGGAGACTGGACCTGCCGGACCACTGAGGCCTTTCCACCTCCAACATTCTGTGTCTAGCAGAGTGCCTGGCATAGTTGATAAATGGTAAACAGACAGGGAGGGTCCCCAGGTGTTACAGAGACCCCCAAGTGAGGGTTCTTGTATTTCACGCAAGAAGGAATTCAGGGTGAGTCTACAGTGCAAAGCGATAGCAAGTTTATTAGAGAAATTAAAGGAATAAAAGAATGGCTGCTCCATAGACAGAGCATCCCCGAGGGCTGCTGGGTGCCCATTTTTATGGTTATTTCTTGATGATGTGCTAAACAAGGGGTGGATTATTCATGCCTCCCGTTTTTAGACCATCTAGGGTAACTTCCCGATGTTGCCTTGGCCTTCGTAAACCGTCACGGCGCTGGTGGGAGTGCAGCAGTGAGGACGACCAGAGGTCACTCTCATGGCCATTTTGGTTTTGGTGGGTTTTGGCCGGCTTCTTTACTGTAACCTGTTTCATCAGCGAGGTCTTTAATGACGTGTATTCTGTGCTGACCTCCTAGCTTATCCTGTGACTTAGAATGCCTTAACTGGGAATGCAGCCCAGTAGGTTTTGGGCTCCTTTTACCCAGCTCCTGTTAAGATGGAGTTGCTCTGGTTCACTTGCCTCTGACGCAGGCACCATAGGAATTTAATCCACTTGAGCAATCTGCCTGTTCTACAGCCTCCTGCTTGGCAGCCTGTTTCTTTTCGAAGCCTGCTCGGAATGTGCTCACCTATTGGGTTGGAAGCAGCTCCTGAGAGATGCAGGTGACTTGCAGATGAACTGGAGGGAACCTTGCTCATGGCCATGCTAATGTCTCCACCTGGGAGGGGCTGCGGCATCATTACCACAACACAGGCCCGGTGTGCTGGCCGGAGGACTCGCTGCGTCTGCGCTATGGGGACCCCTCCTCTGAATGCCATGCCACACTCTGTCCCCTCCATCGCCCCATAAAACCCTCCTGTCACTATCGCTCTGGGAGACAGTGCTGTGGAGGACATGCCCGGGGCTCTCCTTCCTTGTAATGAGTAACAAAACACTTGCTGATGAAACCCGTGCTCTTTTGGAGTCATTTGTTACTCATCAGGTGAAAAGCCCTTGTTTTTTCAGACAACAGAATGAGTGAGTAAATGAGTGAGTGAATGACAGAGTCTTGAGGCCCTGATCCCAGCCCATCATTCCTTTGGTAGTGGTTGCACTGGCCTGTCCATTTGCCAATTCCCGGCACCTGATTCCTGCCGGTACCCCCTCCCTGAGATGGGCAGCACAGCCGTCCACACTGCAGGGAGCACCCCAGCCTGAGGGCAACGGCCTGCCCTCTTCCCAGTGCATCAGAACTGCAAGTCCCCTGCTACTGTTGTTGGAGGTTCACTGCATGTCAGAGGTTCTTCTGAGCTCCCCCGATTTTTATGATCTCATTACCTCATTCTTACAGCTTTAGGAAATAGCACCATTTTCATTCCCAATTTGAGGACAGGGTAACTGAGGTGCACGGAGGCTAACTTGCTGGCAAGTGTCAGTCAAGGGCGGGGCTCCCGGGCTCCCAGGATTGTGTCCTGGTTGGACAGGGACGCCTCTGCAAGAGGATAATCAGTATTCAAACCCTCAGAGGGGAAGCTTTGCAGCCACCGGAGGGGCGGGCGGGAGCTCAAAGAGGATCATGAACCCTTTAGAAATGTAAAGTGCTGTAAATATTAGCAAGAAGCAGCCCGCTTTCATAGTCTCCCATTTTTCCATTGTGTTGCAAATTCTTGTACGTTTTCTTGCTCTCTGGGAAAGATGAAGGCAGCTTGTTTAATAACCATACTATTAGCAAGTTATCAAGTATTTGATTGCATTTTCCAGAAAGCACCTCAGTGGCTGGGGGATCATTTCACATCTGCCTTTTCTACTCTCACTCAGCAATTCTTGCCTCACGGCCGGCACTCCTCAGTGTAAAATTGTCTGTGTATAGCGGATGAGGGAAATTATTTTTTAAAGGGAGGAAAAGAGTATCCAATTTACAGATGTCTTGTGTAATGCACGAAGCAAGAATGACTCTTCCTGGCCCGGAGTGTGGACAGATTTAGCAGGCGTCAACAGAATGCTGGAATGGGTGTCAGATGGAGGCAACTTCTTCATATAAGTTCTCGGTAGAACTCCTGCCGTTAGCTGCTGCTGTTGCACTGAATCCGTGCACCGCATCCTCCTCCTTCCAGGGCATGGATGCCATTGGCTCCAAAGACGTGTGGAGTGTGGGAGACTCCTGGCCACCAGGGGTGGGACTCTCCTTTGCTAACTGCTGCTAGACTTCCTTCACTAAGGGCCGAGCAGAAGCCAGCCCCTTGGAAAGATTCCACCCCTGATATCCGCCAACCTCCTGATGCTGCCCCAAAACAACCAGCCTGTGTTCCTTCCTAAGAGACCACTGTAAGGTTATTCTTGTAAGGATATTGCCGAGTTTAAAATGAGGAAACTGAGGCCAGCACGAGACAAATTAAATTCCAGTTTATTTAGCTCCCGGGCGAGGTTCTGTGGCCCCGGGGGAGGGAGAGAGAGAGAGAGAGAGAGAGGCCAGAGAAGTCACGCCCGGCCGTTCTGGGCGTGGGGTTTTATAGGGGGTAAGGGCAGTAGATTAGTCAGTGGGGAAACAAAGCATGGGCAACTGCATTGGTCATAGAAAGAGTGGACCTGGACTTGGCAAGTTGTCATTGGCAGCCCAGCAGAGGTACCCACAGGTGGGCTGGAGCAGGCAACAGATTAACCGGTGAGGAAACAAAGCATGGGCACCTGTATTGGTCAGAGAGAGAGACTGGACCCGGACTTGGCGAGCTGCCATTGGTCAGGCTCTCGACGGGATTTTTGAATTTTGGACTGACAGCATGATTTAGTGCTGAGTGTGGGGCTAGGGGTGGAATGCAGGGGTGGAATGCAGGAGTGGAATGCAGGAGTGGGTGTGGGGAGCTTACATGGAGAAGGCAGGCGCCGGGAGGATGCCGGCCTCCTGATAAGTGTTATCAGGAGCGGAGGGGGTGAGTATTGTCCATCCGGCTTCTGGCGAGGCTATCAGCCTTACACCATCTATCAATGGGAAAGAACTCTGGGGAAGTGCTCTTGAGGAAATATCTTTGGGGAGAATCCCTGATTGGCCCTACTTGGGTCATGTGTGTTGGAATCTGTGAAAGTCTGGAATTTTGCCCATCTTACAAGCTAATAAGCCTGTTACGGTTTCACGGATGCTGGCAGATGACATGAGACTGTATCAGAGACAAAGGCCTTCACTACTCATGGCAGAACAAGCTGGATGAAGTTTGTGTTTGTTAGCATTGGCTCTCCATGTCCCAAAGTCCCGCAGGGGTAATGTGGAGGGGCTCAGATGGCTGCTGTACATGCAGTATGTTTGTCCTGCAGCTAAGAAACACTGAGCTTGGGAATATACAATTTAATAATAAGTGGTGAGCAAGCCTGTCCTTTGTCTGGGTCAGGGGGATACTGCTTTGTCAAGGCTGTATACTGCAAACACAACCTGAGAAATGTCTTAAGCAAGGAAAAGTCAGGGCCTTGTATTCTTGTCATCCCCAGCAAGAGCATGCAGAGACAATCAAAGCCCATGGCAAATTGCCTGTCACAAAAATCCATCACAAGGCCTGATAGATCCTTGGCCTAATTCAAATTTTCCCATGAGTATGCTACCTCATCAGCTGCTCTGATTAGTCTGACCAACAGAGAGACCAATCCATTCAGTTTGATTTCTATCACATTTAAAATGAAGGCTGCTATCAACAGGACTTCAAGAAGCACAGTGAGGCCAGTCTGCCATATTGATCTCATCCATGTCCCCAGAGTCCCGGGCTCAGCCAACTGTCTATAAGTTCTGGGGGCAAAGGAGACCAGTCATTCTTATTTCAGATAGCTAGGATTAAATCTAATGTCAGTCTGGTATTCATTATGACCCACTCATGGGAGTTTAGATTCACTGATGTCATTGCCAGTGACTACAAGAGGCAATGCAGGGAGCAAAGACTCTCATCTCCGATGGAAGGACATCCATGGCCCATTCTCCCTTACAGACAAAGAGATGATTCAAAGGGAAGCAAGTTGCTCTAGTTTGAGATTTGCTGTTAATTTTTTTTTTTTTTTTTGAGATGAAGTTTCACTCTTGTTGCCCAGGTTGGAGTGCAATGGCACGATCTCAGCTCACCGCAACCTCTGCCTCCTGGGTTCAAGTGATTCTCCTGCCTCAGCCTTCTGAGTAGCGGGATTACAGGCATGTGCCACCACTCCTGGATAATTTTGTATTTTTAGTAGAGACGGTGTTTTTCCATGTTGGTCAGGCTGGTCTCGAACTCCTGACCTCAGATGATCTGCCTGCCTCGGCCTCCCAAAGTGCTGGGATTACAAGCATGAGCCACCGCGCCTGGCCTTGTTGTTAAATTTGATTTGAATAATGATCACCACTTTGGTTTGGTTAGGTAAGATGGTTAATTTTATGTGTCAAGTTGGCTGGGTCATGGGACATTACTCTGGATGTTTCTGTGAGGGTGTTTTTGGATGAGATTAACATTTAAATCTCACTGGACTTTGAGTAAAGGAGATTACTCTCCCTAATGTGGATGGCCCTCAGCCAATCAACTAGAGACCTAAATAGAACAAAAGACTGATCTCTTCCAAGCAAGAAGTAATTCTGCCAGCACATGGCCTTTGCACTTGAACTGAGACATCAGCTCTCCTGGGTCTCCAGCCTGCCAGCTGACCCTGCAGATTTGGGACTTGCCAGCCTCCTTAATCATGGCAGCCCATTCCTTAAAATAAATCTCTCTCTCTTCCTCTTATATATATATATATATGGAATATATTTTTATATATTCTTACTATTTTGTGTGTGCATATAAAATATATATTATATATAGTGTACATTATATTTATATTATATATTATATAATGTATATTATATAAATTTTATTTGCACACATAAAATAATAAGATAGATAGATACCTTATTAATTCTGGTTTTTTAGAGAACCCAGACTAGTCCTAGTTGCCTTTGTTTTTTCTTTTTCCACTTTTCTTCTGAGCTCATGTTCTACCTCCTGATACATTTCCATCCTTTCCTGAGCTCACTTCATCCTCTTCCTTCTTAGAGGCAATCATTTCATTAAGTTTTTAAGTGCCTGGCAATTGTCTGCTTTTGACTGGTGTCTGCTCCATGGCAGCATCTTCCTGGTGAGTATTCCAGATCTGCCATTGGTTTTTCCTATCCTTTTCCTACATTTGTGGCGGTCCTGTATGGCTTTCTTTTTGGTGACTCATCTTTGAACAAGTGGAGTTTTTCCTGGACCAGCTCTTTGCTGGTGTCATGTGGGAGGAGTCAGGGCTGTGTTCAAAGTCAGCTGGAATTTTTCTTACAACCCAGGATTTTAGATGTAAGCTTGATCAGCCTTTACTTCTCAGCTTCAGCACGTCTGGGCATATTTGGCAACCTGGCCTGCATGATGGAGATTTGCATAATTTGGTGTTCATCTATTCATTCAGTTTTTGCCTGAATGATGAGGGAGGAAGTTTATATCTTGCCTCCTGGGGACAGGCAGAGACAGTGTGTGCACTTCCATCCTACAAGGGCCAGGTCTGAACAGTCTGAAGAGAGAAGCTGTGGCAGCAGCAGACAGATCTCTGCTTTACGGGCCAGGTGGCGTCCAGGTGAGATGCCACAGCGCAGCAGAGAGAACAGAGGCTTCTTTGCATGCCTGCCAGGGAATTGGCACCATGTTAACTGAAATCGTAGGTTTCAGGAACAGGACCCTGACTGACATGTGCAAACCTGGAGCTTTCCTTTCTCCTTGCACTTCCCACGTGTTCCCCACATAACCAGCAACCACAGAGCCACCCCCTGCCACCCAACTACTCCCTCCTGAGCTAGAACCTTGTAAGACCCAGCTAGGAGTCTGAACAGTTGGACATCTAAGGCAAAGAATAATCTAGTTTGTAACATGGGATCAAAGGAAGAAATGAATATCCAGATTCTGTGTAAATGAGGCCACTTTGGAGATTTCCATGTCTCTCAGGGGCTCTACCTCAGGGTGGCTCAGCTGTAATTATCTTTAGATTCCCATACAGATCCAACTTCTCTGGAAAGAGAGAGTCTCATGTTTGTTAATAGTATGAGGAAAGAACTAAAATATATCAGCTGCTAAGGGCTGATGTCATTTATTTTGACTTTGCTTTTGTAGAAGAAACACTGATGCAGTGTCGTGCTTGTATCTGTTCTCCTTAGGGAATGCCTGAACAGTTCTATTGACTTTAAGTAAAGATCAAAAGAACCAAATGCCAGCAACAGCCAAGTGTAATCATCAGTAACCCCGTGTTCTATCCATGGGTAAAGAACAATCATCCTTTTTATTATGGGTTTCAATTTAAAATATAATACATTTTTAGAAATGTCTATTTCCTTTTATAATCTCTTTATATAATCTAGGTTATTCTGGTTCTTGGGTCTTTATTTAGCTACTGGAAAGATTTGATCTCAAGTCAATGATAACCACCCCGACCACCTTCCACCTCCATCCCCCTACCCTCCTCCGCAGCATGAATTCTGCGAACTCAGTTAAAATGCTTTCTGGAAACCTGCGTGTACCAGTCTGCTGTCATGCTGCTCATAAACGCATACCCGAGACTGGGTAATTTATAAAGGAAAGAGGTTTTATGGACTCACAGTTCCACACAGCTCAGGCCTCACAATCACGGTGGAAGGTGAATGAGAAGCAAAGTCACATCTTATGGCGGCAGGGAAGAGAGAGCATGTGGAGGGGCACACCAGCACTTTGGGAGGCCGAGGCGGAGATAAGTTGCACAACAATATGAATGTACCTAACGCTACTGAACTCTATACTTAAAAATGGTTCAAATAGTAAGTTTTATATAATTTTACTATGATTAAAAAGAAGAAATGAGGAAATGTCAAACTCCAGTGATAATATGTACAGTGAAGTTCTTAAGGAGGGTGTGTAATGATGTCTATTTAATTTGAAATGCTTCAGAGAAGTAAAGTGGGTGGGCCAGGCGCGGTGGCTCATGCCTGTAATCCCAGCACTTTGGGAGGCCAAGGTGGGCGGATCACCTGAGGTCAGGAGTTCAAGACCAGCCTGGCCAACAAAGTGAAACCCGGTCTCTACTAAAAATACAAAAATTAGCCAGGCATGGTGTCAGGCACCTGTAATCCCAGCTACTGGGGAGGCTGAGGCAGGAGAATCACTTGAACCTGGGAGGCGGAGGTTGTAGTGAGCTGAAATTGTGCCACTGCACTCCAGGCTGGGCAATAAATAGAGGGAGACTCAACCTAAAAAAAAAAAAAAAAAAAAAGAAGCAAATGGATGAATGCAAGAATGGAGAGATGGGTAAATTTGTGCTTAAACAAGAAGAAAAATGGTGGGATACATGTCACTGTAAAATTCTTTCATCTTTACTGTATTTAAAATTTTTCATAATAAAATATTGGGGAAAAGTTAAGAAAAGATGATTGGGAATAAGCTGGCAATTTACATAAAGAACTCCTTGATTTTTTTGATTTATAAATTCATTGGTTTCTTTAATAATATATGAAATATGCAAATTAAAACCTCATGATATACCACCATACCCTTCTCAGAATTGCCAAAATGAGAAGAACTGATACTAACAAGTATTCATGAGAATCTCATATTGCTGGTGGGTGTGTAAATTGGTGCAATCATTTTGGAAACTCGGCAGTATCTTCTAAAGGTAAAACATGTCTATCCTATGATCCAGCAATTCCACTCCTAGGCATATTCCCAAGAGAAATTACTGCTTGTGTTCACCTAAAGACATGTTTGAGAATGTTCGTAGCAGCTGTATACATAATGGCCCCAAACTGGTAAGAACACAAATGCCTATTCACAGTAGAATGGGACCAGATGCAGTGGCTCACACCTGTAATCCCAGCACTTTGGAAGGTGGATCACCTGAGGTTAGGAGTTCAAGACCAGCCTGGCCAACATGGCAAAACCCCATCTCTACTAAAAATACAGAAATTAGCCGGGCATCTATAGTCCCAGCTACTCGGGAGGCTGAGGCAGGAGAATCTCTTGAATCTGGGAGGCAGAGGTTGCAGTGAGCCAAAATTGCGCCACTGCACTCTAGCCTAGGAGACAGAGTGAGACTCCATCTCAAACAAACAAACAAAAACCAAAAGAATGGATAATTTGTGATATATATAAAGGAAATTCCACATGGCAATGAAAAACACAAACTAGTGCTGCATGTAATAACATAGATAAATATCACAGATACTATGTTTAATGGAAGAAGCCAGATATAAAACAGTACATAATAGGTGATTCCATTTATGGAGAATGGAATCACCTATTACGTTCAAAAATATGTACAACCTAATCTATGGTGACAGAATTAAAAATAATGGTTGCCCTTAGCAGGGGTTGGGGAGTAGGAAGAATTGTCTGGGAGTGTTACCATGGGTAGCTACTCAGGCATGAGCAAGGCAGAAGAGGGCTCCCCCTACACACACACCAGGAAAGTCAGGCAACCATCAGGTGATGGTCAGGCAGCTGTGAACCGTCTAAAGTAATAATTGGTCACAGCTGGTGCCAGGGAAAGACAATGTCCTAATAGATAGGAAACACCTGATACTGGTGATCAGCCACTTCCCGATAAGATCTCAGGAGCTGGGAGAAGCAACGCAAGACCCCAGAAGTATGCCAACACCTCAAGTCAAAAGGTCAAACCATGCACTTGTCTTTCAAGTCACCCACTTGACCCTCTTCCAAGTGTACTTTCCTTTCTGCTCCAAAACGTTTTAATAAACTTTCATTCCTGCTTTAAAACTTGCCTTTGTCTCTTGTTTTGCCTTATGCCCCTCAGTCAAATTCTTTCTTTGGAGGAGGCAAGGATGCAAGTTGCTGCAGATCTTTGTGGATAATTACCACCACTAGCAGAGGGGCGCAAGGGAGTCTCCTGAACTATTGGAAGTTTCTATATCTTTTTCAGAGTGGTGGTTACACAGGTGCACACATATATAAAAATGTATTCACCTGCATACTCGAAGTTTTACGCACTTTGTATAATGTATTAATCAACCAAAAAAGCAAAAATAACCTAATGCATAAAATCCATCAAGCTAATGAGTAGACATAGTTCTTTGTCCTGGAAACCTCAAGTATAGTTTGCTGTTCTGTTTTAGCTGACGCTGCCCTGCCTGAAGTTCCCTGTCCAGGGAAGCCACAAGGCACTGTTCTGGGTGGGGGTGGGAGTAGTATCCACTGCCCCAGACCCACCAAGATCTGAGGTGGAGGCTGGCCAGACACTGGTGCTCTGCTGGCATTTGGGCTGCAGATTTGGGGCAGGTAAGGGGCATGGAGAGAACAGAGCCAAAACCATCACAAATACCAGGAGGATGTGACCATCCCAGTCTGAGAGAGGCGTGGGAAAGGAGGGTTGAGGCAGGAGCATTCTCTAGACTTAGGCTCATGAACAGCTTTCAAGTCCAGCTCTTGTCCCGATGTTGCCTTATACCACATGCTTGTGGCAACCGGACTACCTCTGACTTTTTTTGCAACCAGGTGCCTGACACAGCACAGCTAGATGAGTCAGCATGTGGCAGGAAGCAAGTGACACTGACACAAGGTAACTACCATAGCTGCTTTTGTTTTTTGTCTTTAGAGGAAGATATTGAGAACACCTCCATTTATTAAATTAGCTACAGAAAAGTATAGTTTACATATTGAGGAGAGTTTAATGAAAGGATTTGTACATATGTGACAGGTTTAGGAATTGACCCCACTCAGCTGTCCCCCTTTCTATGAGACCATGCCTCTGCCATCCCACTCCAGATGGCCTTTCTTGGTCCTTCTGTGGGTGAAGATGTGGATGGTTCTCAGTTGCAGCTAGAATCAACTCAACTGGGGAAGCTTCCAAATACATCAATGCCTGGGCCCCACCCCCAGCATTTCTAATTTAATGCGGCTCAGGTGGAGCCTGGGCAGTGGCGCTGTGTAAAAGCTCTCAGGTGACTCCAGCATGCCCAGACCAATCCATTGAGACTCTCAGGGGTGGAAGGCCTGCACACTGGTACTTTTTCAAATTTCCCCAGTGCGGCCAGAGCCAAGAAGCTCTGTTATGTTTCTTTCCAAATCTATTGTCTTAGTAAAAAATCATGGCTCTGTTCTCCTCAGACCTTCCTTTTAGTTTTCAAGATGTATTTCAGAAGTAAGATAATATAATTACATTTAAAAACTGGACATTGATTATTTTTACCCTAACAACACTACCTGAGGTACCGTCAGAATCTCCAGCAGGAGGAGGGTCAAGAACAAGGGAATAAAAGAAAAGCGACACCTCTGTTTGACAGCAGCATTGTTCACAACAGCCAAGAGCTGGAAGCAACCCAGTGGCCACCGTGGATGAATGGACAAGCAAAACTCAGCATGTACACACAGCAGCCTGTAATTCAGCCTTAAAAAAGAAGACAACTCTGGTCCGGGCACAGTGGCTCATGCCTGTAATCTCAGCACTTTGGGAGGCCGAGGCGGGTGGATCACCTGAGGTCAGGAGCTTGAGACCAGCCTGGCCAACATGTCAAAACCCCATATCTAATAAAAATACAGAAATTAGCCAGGCGTGGTGATGCACACTTGTAGTCTATTTGGGGAGGCTGAGGCAGGAGAATGGCTTGAACCCAGGAGGTGGAGGTTGCCGTGAACAGAGATCACGCCACTGCACCCCAGCCTGGATGACAGAGTGAGACTCTGTCTCAAAAAAAAAAAAAAAAAAAGAAAAAGAAAATTGTGACATGTGCTACATGCTATACCATAGAGGAAGTTGACATGACACTAAGTGAAATAAGCCAGTCACATAAAGACAAATACTATGTGATTTCTCTTATACAAGATGCCTACAGTAATCAAATTCATAGAGACAGGAAGCAGAACAGTGGTTGCCAGGGGCTATGGGGAGAGAGGCATGGAAAGTTGTTTAATGAATAAGAGTTTCAGATTTGTAAGATGAAAGAGTCCTGGAGCAGGAGGGCAGTCACCACACTGCACAGTAACGTGAATGTGCTTAACACTACTGACTTGTACACTTAAGAATGGTTACAATGGTAAATTTTATGTGCATTTTATCACAAATAAAATTTTAGCCAAGTGTGGTGCTCACATCTGTAATCACAGCACTTTGGCAGGCCAAAGCGGGAGGATCACTTGAGCCCAGGAGTATAAGACTGGCCTGGGTAACATAGTGAGATCCCATCTCTACCAAAAAAAAAAAAAAAAAAAAATTAGCCAGGTGTGGTGGTATGCACTTGTAGTCCCAGCTACTCGGGAGGGAGGCTGAGGCAGGAGAATCACTTGAGCCCAGGAAGTTAAGGCTGAAGCAAGCCATGATTGCATCACTGCACTCCAGCTTGGTAGAGGCCGGCACAGTGGCTCATGCCTATAATCCCAGCACTTTGGGAGGCAGAAGTGGGCGGATCATCTGAAGTCAGGAGTTGGAGACTAGCCTGGCCAATATGGTGAAACCCTATCTCTACTAAAAATACAAAAATTAGCTGGGCATGATGGCAGATGCCTGTAATCCCAGCTACTCAGGAGGCTGAGGCAGGAGAATCGCTTGAGCCAGGGAGAGGGAGAGGGAGGG